>JAFEMH010000881.1:557500-594331 GCA_022495995.1 Adenophora triphylla var. japonica | reverse complement strand
GAGGCTCTACCGCTCCATCTCCAGCATCATTCCAAACCCGCCATAAAGTCAGTATTTAGTAAAGTGAGCAAACTCTCCCACCGACGGGCCTTTTCTCAACTAACCTACATAAGGTCTTCAGTACAAGCTAAGACGCCAAGACGGGCTCCTGCAAAAATCTCCCTCGTCTACGGCTTCAAATTTCATCATCAAGCAAACGGGAAATTCCCATCCTAACCTACTCTCTACCACTACCACGCGCGCGAGTTCCAACCACTCGCGCTTATCAGGGAGGTTAAGAAGAGCCTGGGAGATTCGCTTAGAAGGGGTACGTATACTCATATCCTCCCCACCGTATTCGATGCGAAAAATTCCTTGAACACCCTCATGCAAGGCTCATACCCCAAGAACCCGCACACCATAGCAAAACACACAAGGACCCTACAGTACCGCTCCGAGTCATGGGGAAGGGCATCGGGCACACTCCAAAAAAAAATTCATTTATGAATGGATCAAGTGGGCAACCTGTACATCAAGAACGAACCTGGGACCATAGTAGAAGGCTGCTCTTAGTGTATCTCGCAAGCATCCACTCCGAATAGCTTCAAGAATTCCTCTTCTCACAGCTGTGAATAGTAACCCTTAATCCTCCTTACTCACCCCACAAAAATCCCATATCATGCTATACCTACAGGGCAGATTCTTGTTGCCTCGTAATGGCCCTTTGGGAACATAGCCCCTCTCGTTCTTGCCGCCTGGCACCACATCGGACCCAAAAGCGTCGACGGTCGAGGACTTTGAAGCAAGTTGAGGGCGAAGCATTTTCTCTTCTTGAGTCCGCCATATACGGCTACAAGCAAAAAGAGGAAGCGAGGGGAGTCGACCCTATGATCAAGTTCTCGCCGACCTACTAAGGACTGACCTAGACTCCCCTGGAAAACCTATCCTATTTCTAAGAAAGTGAGGGCTTTTGGACGATCCCTAACATAAAACAAGGTAATATGGCTGCAAGCGGTTCATGGAATAAATGAAAAGCGACAACAGCTTGGAGTGCGTCAATCACCACATTTTCAATTTCTCCTACAATGGGCAGCCCTATCCATTCCACTTTGTAATTCAAACCCTAACCGGTCAGTGAAATGGAGGCACATTCATCCAGTGGGACATAACTACTCCACTCCACCGTTCACGATTCTTACATGCCCCTACGGTTATCAGTCACAAAGAGCCAGTACCAGCCCTGTGTTCGCAACTAAAGAGTCCTAGCCACGGCGAGAGAAATGAAAAACAATGCAGCAACATTTAAAGCCCCTAGAACAAAAATACAAGGGAAATACCTTGAATTGACCGAAGAAAGTGGAGTTCGAATTTCCTGAAGCCGAGAAATGAGTTTAAAGTTCTACCGCAGATTCCGTGATTGTCCGCCGGGAGAAGAGTGAGATTGAAAGGCATCGTAAGAATTCGTATCTGAGAAGAATTCTGAGTATTTATATTTTCCTAAATTTGGAAAGGGAAAAGAAAATCAAAATTGATTTTCCAAAATTAAAAGCCGAAACGGTTTTCGAGAAGGAGTTTCAAGCGCATACAAGTAGCAAGTGATGACAAAATTCGGGCGCTATTACCCTTCATCTCCGACCGTTCATCGCCAGGCGTCCAGGATTGAGCCACGTCATCTTAAGTCGACTAAACCTCGAAACGAGTATCGACCTTCGAGTAGTAACTATTTTTCATCATATAACTTTCAAGTCGACAAAGTCAACTCGAAAGTTGGGGCCACCGAACATACCAAAGTGTAGAATTGGGCCAAACGAGTAAAGCCCAATCAGATAGCGTTGGCACCCACATTCTCAATGAAACTAATCCAATCGTAACAAGGCCCAAGGCCCATCTCACACATCACGACTAAGCCCGTGAGTCCGACTTATAGGTCCCGACCTAACTTAGTCAGACCTCATGATCCATGCTTCTTATTCGGGATACGAACCATGCTCTACCCGACAAGGGTCGACCATTCCACGAGTGGCGACCTCGACCTAAATCGGTGACGACTGACACTTGGCCAGCTTATTTGGTCAATCAATGCTCACAACCGCATCCCTACAAATCGTGGACCGTTATAGGCACGTACCCACGACCAAGTAACCGCCGCTATAATCTCTGAGGGCAGTGCCCTCCCCAAAAATACATCACTCTTGCCTATAAATACTTCATCACTACCAAACGGTGAAAGGTAATCGCCATTTTGTATTCTCGAGTTCATTATTCAATACATTTTGAGCTATATACAACCGTGATCTTACTCACGCCCGAGCGTCTTCGCCGGAGACACATCCGGCTAGTCGTGGGTTCTGTTTTCAGGTCAAGGAGCCAAGTGATCAGTCCTGCCACGTGGAGGAAGATTGATAAGCACATTTCCTGCAGCATCACGTTTACTTATGAACAATATTACTTTATATGTATACAGTCATTACATTAAGATACGGTAACTATTACTTTTTCTAAACCATTGAAAAGCCGAAAAAATAATATAAAAAAAAAAAAAAAAAAAGGGGGCTATGAGAGGCTGCAGCGTGTCGGGAGTCGGGCAGGTGGATCCTGGAGACTGTCACATACATGGTCGCTCCTAATGAGTCGTGGAGCCGATTTGTGGATCAGTCGGACGGGTAAAAAAACCCGTCTCTACCATGAAACGGGTTTTCCATGTTCTCACTTATGTTTTTGTCTTGATAATTCATCAGCTTTAATAATTTACAACCGGGTAATATCCAAAAGTGGTAAAATGAAATAAACGGCGTTGAAATGACCGTTAGGTGAGGACTACAGACAGGTACGTGCTACGTAGGCGATGGCGTACCTGGAGATATGGCCCACATCCCATTGCCAGCTGTACACTTTCCCCCCACCCCGCCCCATTATCCCTCTAACTCTACCTCTCTCTATACGGCCTTCGCTTTCCACTTTTTCTTCCGCAGACCTTTTCCATCACCAGAAATCAATAATCGTAACAACTTGCCGCCGCCTGCTTCTTTTCTCCGTCGATTAATCTCTCGTCGTTTTCATGGCGGTATAGAATCCCTTTCACTATTTGTTTCTTTTATAAATTAGTAATTTGACTTCTGCTGATTCTTTCAGTAGATATGAGAATGAATTTCAGCGATTCAAATTTGAGGGGTTTTTTTTTTTCGTTGATTGTTTAATGAATTTAGTTCACAATCTTATCTTACTTGTGTTGTAGAATTTCCTTGCCAATTTTCTTTAGTTATTTTGCACTTTCTGTTGTAGTATTAGGGATATGGTTCTGAAAATGCTTCAAGGGGAACAGGGTTCGTTGGCGTAACTACAAGCATGCATGTTCAATGAAAATCCTGAAAGATTTCATCATTCTACTCTATAATCATTACTGTTATGAATCAGCTAGATAAATGCTTCAGCCATTTCTGAATTCCTGTAGCCCAATTAAAAGGACCCTAAAGACTAAAGAGTCATTTGAGTACATGAGAGAAACATGGCATTTACAAATAGTGTCAACTTTAGTTAATATATCTGCAAAAACTTTATCTCGCTATCATCTCATGTAATTAGTAACTTATTTGCTGAACCCATCTCAGTAAGTTACAATCCCTCATGCAGAACTGGACTAGGATGAATATCGTGGATTAAAAAACTCTGTTCCCCGGTCAACACCCAGGGCCGTCTTTCTTTCTCCCGGGCTGAAGTCTCTACGGCCGACCGGCGGTCACCAGACGACATCACATCACACCTCTTACCTCTCCTCTTCTCTTCATCTTCTTCTTCACAAGTCAATTTCTGATTTGGGATTGGAAACCCTAATCCTAACTAGACTTAATGTTATTATTTGAATACAATTTTGATTTTCAATAAAACTATTAATCACTTCTAGTCAATAGAAGACTAGAAGTGACTTTCAAGCTTTTGTAGTCGATTTATGATTTATCATCTATGCTAAGTGACTAAGTGGCAGTGAGTTTTTATAGTTGCTTGATAGTTGAACAATTGAACTTGATTGATGATTGATCTATGCTTGATTGTTATTATTAAGTTATGTATGTTGGATGACTTTCTGCTATACGTATAGACTTTTTTGCAAAAAAATCTTTGTATATTTCCGCATGACCATTTTTATTTTATTTTTGTTAAGGACATTATTTTAATGAGAGACCAAAAAATTTAATCTTGATGGCACTGGAGAAAATTCTTGGCTCCGCTACTGCCCCCACTATACCCAATTCCCCACTAGATGTGATTCTCAGACCCTTCAATTTGCCAAAGTACCCGTGTCCACAGGACATGGGTGTGAGTGTGGCTATTTTACACTACATTTAGTGTAAATTCTTAAAATTTTGGAGGGTCCGACACTCAAATCCGTACCCGTGTCAGAAACTCGTACCCGAGTTCGAGCATCATAGCCCACTAGTGGCTCTATTTCATGTAAATTTGATCATGGTGGAGGATTCCATAATTTGGATATTTGATATGGGAGATAAGGATAATGCAATGGCACACAGTTGTATTATGTATAAGGCAATCGATCATACTTGTGAAACTACTTTACCAATTCAAATAGTGCAATCTGCTTCCATGCTCTTCCTTGTGGTATCTCAAGAGCCCCTGAGTGAAATTTCGATATGCACAGGAAAAAGGTCGACCATTGCCAAAGTTTGGTGAGTGGGATGTTAATGACCCAGCATCGGCTGAGGGATTCACAGTTATTTTCAACAAAGCTAGGAATGAGAAAAGGGCAGGGGGAAATTCAGACTCACCACCAAAGGATGAACCTGCATACAAGCCTGGATCAACTCTTGGGAAACCTCAATCTGTAAGTTGATGTACTCTATTTTTTTGCTTCCCCGCTCCCTCAAAAGTCCATTGAATAATTTTAGCTTAAGTTCTTTGCTACAGAAAAAAAGACAATCATGATAATATTCATAATTTCTTAATGGTGTTTTCATGCTTTGACATCTAAGGAAATAATGCATATCTTGAATATATTTACCTCATAGATCTGTTTTTATCAATTTTTATATTGTGTGCGTGGGAAATACAAACTTAATTAGAACAGGATGCTTAAAACAGAGCTTTATTGTCACGGTGGTAGTTGATGAAGGTAAAATTATCTTTTTCTTGCTTGATTCAGAAATCTCACTTAAAATACTGTCGAGTTACAGAAGAGTATATGCTTTACATCTCTTTGGTGCTTCTTTGGTATCCTGCCTTTTCAAAGCCCGAAAGGCTTGAGGCTCCCGCTCCCTCCATTCCAATCGAGGAGGTACACAACCCTTATCTGTTTGTCCCATTTGAAGAGGTACATTTCATTTATTCAGAAGACCTTTCCTTAAATGAATCACTCGAATACCATAAGTTCTTAATATTGAGAATCAGCCTCTCTAATCAAGTAAAGAAAACTGAATTGGGCTACCAGTTGATAGGAATATTTTAGGAAGCTAATAACTTTTCAATTATCTTCTTGATTTTCGTAAAGAGTTAAAGTGCACATTTCAATTGAGATGTAAGGAGTTGTTGGTTTCTGTACTTCCACCTTTTGCTTGTCTCTTCTGGCTTTATCGCTTGACTGGAGTTTACAGAATTGTGACTTTTTTCTGTTTAAAAGATTTTGGGACTTTGGAGAGTTCAGAACCAGACGGAGTAATTGCTTTCCGTCCTCCTACCTTTTGCTTGTTTCTTCTGGTTATATCACTCGACTGGAGTTGACAAAATTTTGACATTTTCTGTTTATTTGCAGAAGAAATGGTTCTGTTGCATATCTTGAAGTGAAGCTGGAGAAGCCTATTATATAGTAAGGGAGATTTATTCATGTGTTTTCTGCCCAAAGATATATTTCAGATGACGGGAGCTTAATCCAAAGCTGTGATGAGTCAGGCTGGAATTTATTTTTCGGTGATTTTAGTTAGTTGATAAGCTGGGCCTTCGACAAGCATATCACGTTTGGTGGATTTCTTTTTTCGTTATTTATTTATTTGGTTTGTTCTTGGATGTGACCTACTCGTTAATGTCAGGCAATGTACACTGACAATTTGCTCGTTTTGCTGCTCGTGTATGCACTCTTTAAATATTTTAGTGTATTTTTCAGCCACGGTAATTAACCTGGCCTGCTGTAACTCATTTTCTTTTTCGACATGAAGCGATTAGCATATGTTTTAAAACGAAATTTTGCTTTCAACTCGTAAATTCTCCAATACCCTCCATGACATATTATTAGAGAATAACCCATGCCAATTGCTGAAGATAAAATAAATATGAGTTTTTTTATTGCAAAAAGAAAAATACCGGAAAGGAAAACTCCCTAAACTCTGGACGTCCCAAGCTTCCTCTCAAACAGTCGTTGAAGAAGATAAACCTGAAGGACACTAGCCCCTACAAGTGCTGCCGATTCAAAGATTGCCTTGTGAACTGCTCTCCGACTCATTGCTTCATTTACTGCCATTTTTCAATTAACAAGTATTTTCTCAATACTTAAAACTCCCATACGAAACGAAAGAGTAAAGAAATTAAAAGCTGTCTTGGTTTATAATTCAATACCTATTGCTTGGCGGTCAGTTTCTGCCTCTAGCCAATGCTGTTCAAACTGAATGTTATAGAGAGCTTCCTCTAGCTTCGATATTTGTTCCAATAAAGGCTTGAAATGCTCTACAATTGGTCCAAAAAGGAATTCAAGCATTTCGCTAAAATACCACAAGAAGCATCTTAACTTAGTGCAAAAACTTTGTAGATATTATTTTACCGTCCTTTGCATGCTGATCATAGAATGAGAAATGGCCAACTTGAACATCAAAGTCTATGGTTTCATGATACGGAGATTTGTTTGTCAAGCAGAAGCGGTACAAGCCCTTTTTTTGAGCCACAAATTCATGCTTCTCACTGGTTTTGCCGCGTAAATCATGAACCTGCTCCTCATTTGGCCCCTTTATCTGTCAATGCAAATGCAACTGAGCAATCAAAGGAGAACTCTGGCTAAAGGGAACACAAATAAATTCAACTGCCAGTTTAAGTACGATGCTATCACATGATTACAGTACGTGTACAAGGGAAGGTGAAATGAACGCCTAGAGGAACGTCCTCGAAATAAAATTCAGTATGGACGAGGAAATAAGTACAAAGCGAAATTTTTACATGAATTTCATACAGAAAATCTTTCAGATTATGCTTTTCAAGCAATGACACTCATTAAAATAACCTCGCAACTCACAAGTGCCAAACTAATGTTCTGACTGTACAAACTTGGATAATAAGATCGGGGAAGCCAATTTATTATCCAAGTAAACATTCTTATTCAGTAACTGAAACTAGCGTAGGGCACTTCTGAGAAAACCCAAGACCTGATCTCAGAGACATATCTCATATACAAAAATCAAATGTTGAAAAAGAGGAAGTTTTGGCCAAGAAAGTATAAGTAATCGAGAAGGAGTCCCCACTTCCTACAATCTCCCTCGTCCTAAGGTAGCACTTTCTACTCAGTGTTTCAAATGTTCAGAACTCATGCATGGTCTGGATTTTGTTAGGTCAACCAACACCGCATCATGCATTGTAAAGTTGGCCAGGATCAAATCTACTCCCTCGGTCCTATAATGATAGTCTCATTTGACCATTCGAACATTCTAACAACCTATTTTCATTTCCATCACTAACCTTAATGAGGTTTACTTATTTCTCCATTACTCCATCTTCTTTTTTGGTTGCCTCTCATCCTCCCCTCTCTCCCGCTTCTTCTTTGGTTGGCAATTTTGGAAGTTCAATGGTTTTAACCTAACAATTTTGGAAATAAGACTATATTTGTGGGACAAACAAAAATGGCAAATGGAACTCCCATTTCGGGACGAAAGGAGTGCCATATATGAAATCAATCTAGCTTGTTATATAAAGGCATTCTTTTGAAACTCTTATTTCCCAATCCATAGAGATGCATATCAATTTGTAACACAAGATATAATTGGATTATGTTTATTGTTAGCATGAACATTGGAAAATGCCAAATTCCAAATTTACTTCTTGACTGGTCACTCATGAACATTCGAGTAAGGATAATACGTACTCCTATTCTGTCCCCACGAAATAGTCTCATTTGGCAAGTCAAACTTTTTAAGAATGTACTTTATTTGCTTGTACCTTAGTTGCACTGAGATTGGAGTCCTTTTTAGAAATGAGACTACTATGTTGGGACAAAGCAGAAAGGAAAGATGGACTATTTTGTTGGGATAGGACTAGGAAGCATCTCGTAAAGTTAATCTCTTCTTATATACTCCCTCCATTCCCAAACAAGAGTCACCTATACCATTTTCATATGTCCCAAAAAAATAGTCACATTTCTAAAAGATGGAACTTCTAATGCAATTTCATGAAGATACAAACAAATAAAGTTACAACCTTAAAAAGCATGTCATTGTCACAACAGGCATGATGCAAGAGGCCATCAACTAAATTAAGACTTACATAAAAAAAAAAAAAAATTGTATTCTTATCCTGAGTAAGCTTACATGGGAGATACAGTAGGGCTTTAGCCTATTTTAGCATTTAAGGGTCGAACGTCCCAACTTTTGAAAAACGGGCCCATTCTCCATCGTGGATGGTCATTAAAGTTTAGGATTTGAAAATGACGATGTGCCTCACATATGCCAAATATTAGAGGTACTTTAGCCTTTCTATGTTCACATTTAACAAAACACTTCTTATATATACTTAATTTAGTTTTGGTCTAACACTAACCTACTACCAAGCGCATAAAATTACCTCTGAAAAATAGCAATAATATAACATGACTGTTTCCAATTCCATAGAGAAGCATCGCTTCTACACTCTTTACTGAGACAAGGATGGAAGAATGCCCACCCCTCCCCACTAAATTTGAGGCTTGAAATCCAAAATTGCAAAAGTAAAGTAAACGTTGGACTTTAAAATGCAATTAATTAATTTATTTTAATGCCCATAGACAGTTTCCCGTTAAGATACAAAAACGAACACAAACCAAAAGTCCACATTCTCACTACTCACAGGTTTGGCCACCTCAACTTCTAATGTGTAAGATTCTATTAATCTGCATATGCTAATCTATCACTTTAACTACCAATTGTTCAATCTCTACACAATTTCATGGCCAAATGACCAAATTAACTACTCCCTCTGTCCCAAAATGACTGTCCATCTCTAAGGAATTTTTTTACAATCACCTTACAAAAGAGTAAGGGTAACTATGTATATTTGTTACTAAAAGTAACTAGAAGACATTTTTTTCAGATTGTCTCTCAAACACAAAAATGGACAGTAAATATAGGACGGAGGGAGTAGTATATAGCCCCAGCTTTGATTAAAGGATCCGTAAGGCTTGTTGTGCATTTATATTTATGCAATTCAACTGTATTACTCCTTCATTTTTCGTATAAAAACCAATCACAGAGTGATGAAGAGTGAAAGATAAATACCCGAAACCATTATGTAGTAAGCAGTGCATTTTCAATGTATACATATAGAGACACACACACGCACACACGAAGTTCTGTACTCCCTCCGTCTCATAAAACCTTACCCATTTTGCTATTTTGGGCGTCCCACTTTAAAGTCACACTTTCCTAAAAAGGAAACTTTTTAATACTTCTTTATTCATGGAACTCACTTGTCATACTCACAACAACTATCCACTTACTATTCTCTACCCCACTTTCTCTCTCCTACCCACTCACAACTCCTACTTTAATAACATTATATATATTCACTCCTTATTTTTCGTTCTCAACAGTAAACGAGTAAAGTAACGTAGGACGGAGGGAGTATTTTTCTAGCATAGTGATTAGTCACCAATTCACCCATACCATACTGCCTACAAGAACATTCTGTATTAAGATACAATCCGTAAACTTACGAGTATATGTATAATCTCGAATCATCTAAATCCAAGACAACAAAAGATGGAAAAGGGGAAAATGGGGGAGAATTTACCACAAGATCAACACCGTCGTCGGAGAAATGCCATATGGAATCAGTCTTAATGACAACAAAAGAAACATGAACAGTGTCTCCCTCGTACTCAACATTGTGCGAAAGACACTCTTCTCTGTCAATCACAAATCTAATCCCTTCCCCTCCGATTATTAACATCCAAAACAGCGCCGACATCGTCACACATACCAACGACGGCCCAATACCCATCTGCACCCACCCAATCCAAACACACACAATTAATTCAACACCATCATAACCAGATCGAACAGTAGATAACAACAATTTAAAAGATCTGTTGGAATGAATTACCTTTGTGTGTTTTTGATTTTTCCGATGATGTGATTCGACAACTTGGGTGGAAATCGAAATTCTAAGCCGAATTTGAACTGAATGAAGCAAACAGATTTTGGGTCGATAGTTTCTTGGTTAGTCGTTAGTTTCGTAAGCTGCTGCCACGTGCGCGGAATGTTGGACCTACGCTTGGGAAGTTGTACTCCCGTCTCATAATTTAAACTGTAGTACTCCATCTCACGAGTACTCCCTCCGTCCCACGTGATAGTGGACTAACTTTTTGGGTGTAGGAATTAAGGAAAAGTGATGTAAAAAAAAGAAAAAGTTAAATGTTTTGAGTATGAAAAATTAAATAGAAGAGAGAATGAGTGGGAGGAATAGTGAGGAGAGAGAATGTTGTGATTATAAAAGTGAAGTAGGAGAGAGAATGAGTGGGTGAAATAGTGAATATTCTTTGCCATTTTGAGAAGTTTGCATTCACGTGGGACGGATCAAAATAGAAATAAGTTTGCATTCACGTGGGGCGGAGGGAATATTATATTTTCAGGACAAATCTTTATATGGATGTCTATATTGGTCACTTTGATATTTTTTTTAACACAATTGAACTTTTACCAAAAATTAATATCAATCTAATCAACCAAATAAAATTTTAAAAAATGTTATTGATAAATCATTAATCAATACTTCTTTCATCCCACGTGAATGAGTACTTATTTTCTTTATTACAAAGTTTTTTATAATTTTATATTCAATGGGACCCACTTATCATACTCAAAACAACAATCCACTTACTATTTCTCTTATTCACTTTCTATCATATTTTACTTTTCATACTCACAACACCTCCTACACTATCTTTACTTTTCTTTATTTTATTACTTTTCCTTAATTATTGCTCCAAAAATTTAGGTACACACTAACTGGACGGAGGGAATATATAAGTAACAATTTTATAATTTCATTTGGATAAAGATTGACATTAGTGTTTGATCAAAATTAACTTGTATTATTGACTAAAAAAATGTCAAAGTGGCCAATATAAATAATATCGGGTGAGTACTAATTTATTCAATGAGACTTGTTAAACTTATAACAACTATTCACTTACTATCACTAGCCCACTTTCTCTCATCAACCCCACTTTTCATACTCACAATCCTTACTGTAGGGGAAATATAGGGTCTTGATCTTGATACTGCGGCCGAATATGTGATTGAATCGTGTATAATCCACTTTCCGAATAAAGTATTTCGACCCTTATTGCCTGGGTTACACGAAATCCTTATTGGGATAAGACAATCACTCAATTTGTTTCTAAGCAAAGAGAACAAATCTAAACTTGAGAATTGTTTATGCTTTCGTTATTGTTGTATCACTCTTGTATGTTATATGTGTTTACAACCGAGATCAATCTCTGTATATATACAGATGGAGAGGTATTAGTAAAAGGGTACAATCAAAAGACATGACTTTAGTCAAGCGATGTGTCTTTTCATTTTGAACTGGTACCTGTTCGGGAACTGCTCGGCCGAGTCAAGGGACTCGCTCGGCCGAGCATAGATGTCCCAAGTCATTTTGCCCAGATGCACGGCCGTGTCATATAAACTTGCACGGCCGTGCCAATCATTTCGCTCTGGCCGAGCAAGGCATATGCCTCGCCGAGCAAGGCCGTCCGTAAACTTGGACAATCCGCCATGCTCTGCTTCCGAGTCAAGGACTCGCTCGCCGAGCACATCAAAGAAAATGTGCTACCCTTTAACTTTTACTTCTTTATCGAGGTTGACTTCGTTTTAGCTCAAACGAGTGTGTACTCCACACTTTCCCTTACTCGTATCCGAGTCTAATACGAATCACATTGATCTCTTAGTAAATCACCATTACAATAAAATAAGTTGAGTGATACTAAAATCACCAACAAATCCCCTCCATTTTAGTGTAATCCTTTGATTTACTAAACTTTATAAATAACGAAACAAACGAATGCATAAATGAAAATGTCTTGCGATTGAATTTTCATCTTAGTATAATACACATTTCAAATACTCGAGAATCGGGGTGTCGTAACGATTGAACCCGTCAACTCATATGAATACCTGAAGATACTATACACATAAGTTCGTACAATTCTCTTTGTTTAACCTTGACACTTTACAAGCCATGTGTCCATATCCATTAGTGAACATATAGGAAGCCAAGTCCTAGCTTCGAAGCGGCAAAACTTCATGTCCATATAGGTAGTTCCTTTAATCTTGCACCCGCATTTGCAATTTTTCAAAGGAACTATTAAGAAGATATTCTTCAACCTAACCTTTACTTGTGTCCGAACACATACCTTGGAAAAGATAATAACATGTGTTTCAATCTCCAATCGCGAGCTTTCCACATTGAATTCAAGCTTCTAACGTTGTATTAGAAGGGAATTGGGTATCTCACAATTAGAGGATTAAATGGACTTTAATCCCATTCCCATTGCGAGACTTATTTACCAAGTCTCCGGCTAACCCCTTCGTCAAGTGGTCGCCCAAATTTTGTTGCGACCGAACAAACTCAACTCGATATCACACCATTCATGATTAACTCCCGAATCATACTATGCCCGACACCCAAGTGTCTAGACTTGCCATTATAAATCCGACTATAGGCCCTAGCCAAGGTGGCAAAGCACTATCACAATGGATAGACATTGGTGATATCGATTTTGGCCATAATGGAATCTCATATATCAAGTTCAAGCCACTCCGCTTCTTTTCCAAAGCAGCCCAATGCTACAAACTCAGATTTCATTGTAGAATGTGTAATACATGTCTGCTTTTTGAAAGCCCAAGAAATGGCACCTCCTCCAAGCAAGAACACCCAACCACTAGTAGAAGATGAATCTTCTTGGTTGATCCAACTAGCATCGGTGTAACCTTCTAATATAGAAGGATGTCCACTATAACACAAACAATAGTCCATAGTACCTTTTAAGTACTTGAACACCCTTATTATAGCATGCCAATGTCGTCTACTAGGATTACTAGTGAACCTGCTCAATCTTCCAACCGCATAAGCAATATCGTGTCGAGCGCTCGTCATAGCATACATCAAACCGCCTATGGCTTTTGAGTATTCGAGCCGTGACACAGTGTTTACCAAAGTGTTTGATACAAGTTTCTCAGTAGGATCCATGGGAGTACTAACTTTAGAACAATTATCACAATTAAACCTCTTGAGAATTTTCTCAATATAATGAGATTGTGAAATTGCAATTCCCTTGTTCATCCGTTTAATCTTTATACCAAGAATTACGTCGGCTTCTCCCATGTCCTTCATAGAAAACTTTGATGACAAAAACTTCTTAGTTTCATCAACTACATTTTGGTCTGTGCCAAAAATCAACATGTCATCAACATATAGGCAGATGATTACACCTTTACCGGATTCATCAAATCTGCTATATACACATTTGTCGGACTGATTTAATACAAAACCATTCGACAAAACAACCTCATCAAATTTTTGATGCCACTGCTTAGGTGCTTGCTTCAGCCCATACAATGACTTAATCAACTTACATACCTTATGCTCATTACCTGGCACAATAAATCCTTCAGGTTGTTTCATATACACTTCTTCTTCCAAATCACCATTTAAGAATCTTTGTTTTGACATCCATTTGATGGATCAATAGATTACGAATAGCCGCCAAAGCTATCGAAATCTAATAGTAGTGATACGAGCAACCGGTGCATAGGTATCGAAGTAATCGATTCCTTCCTTTGCTAAAGCCTTGGATTACCAATCGAGCTTTAAACTTGTCAATTGTTCCATCGACTTTCATCTTCTTTTTGAAGATCCATTTGCACCCCAAAGGTTTACAAACCCGGTGGTAAATCGTACAAGACCCATGTATTATTTTCCACAATAGAACCAATCTCATCATCGATGGCTTCTTTCCAAAACCAGCGTCTCGAGATTTTATTGCTTCATCATAGGTTCTTGGATCCTCCTCTATACTATAACATAAGAGTATTGAGATTCAATTTGATCTCTTGATCCCATAACTAAATATAGTTGAAAATCAGAACCATATGATTTAGCTTTCCTTACTCTTTTACTCTTACGAGGTTCGGGTGTCTCACTTGGTACATCAATTGAATGATCATCCATTTGAGATTCAGCCGACATTGGTATAATATCCTTGGGTCTAGGTATTGAAGAGAAACGATTCTCATCAAAGATTGCATCTCTCGATTCTATAATTGTGTTAATAGAAATGAATTCATTAGGTTCTATAACATAAAACCTATATGCCTTGGAATGATCAGCATATCCAACAAAGATGCAATCAATACCTTTTTCTCCCAACTTTTTCCTTTTAGGGTCCGGAAGTCTAACCACGGCCCTACATCCCCAAACTCGCAAAAATGTCAAGTTTGGACGTTTCTTATACCAAAGCTCATATGGGGTAATCTTGTTCCTTTTATTAGGAACTCTATTCAATAAATGACAAGCCATTAATATGGCTTCTCCCCAAAACCCGTCACTCAAGCCCGAGTAAGACAACATGGCGTTAACCATTTCTTCAAGACTTCTATTCTTCCTTTCAGCCACACCATTTTGTTGTGGTACATAAGGAGCCGTAGTCTCATGAATTATCCCTACGGATTGGAAATATTTAGGATCATAATATTCACCACCTCTATCCGTACGTAAGGTTTTAATCAAGCCATTTAGTTGAAGTTCAACTTCGGTTTTATAAATTTTAAATTTATCTAGGGCTTCATCTTTTGCATGCAGCAAATAAATATAGCAAAACCTAGAAGCATCATCTATAAAAGTGACAATATACTTTTTATTGCCTAAAGATGGAGTTGCATGAAAATCACATAAATCACTATGAATCAATTAAAGTTTTACAGAATTCCTTGTAACACTTTTAAAAGGTTTTCTAGTGATTTTTGTCAACATGCAAGTATTACACTTTTCCGTATTATTATCAATAACAGGAATCAAACCATCTTTGGACATTTCAAGCATTCTTTTATAGTGCACATGTCCTAACCGAGCATGCCATAATGAGGAATTGATAACAACAGAGGAAGTCATATAAACAGAACTAGAGTTAACAGGAATTTTATTTAAATTCAACATGAACATTCCATTATTATAATAATCAAATCCTACAAATACACCCGACTTTGATAAGATATACTTATCGGATTCATAAACTTGTTTATAACCACACTTGTTCAAGACAGGATCAGAAATTAAATTCTTACGAAGTTTAGGTACATATAAAACATTAAACAAAGAAATAGTTTTTCCCGAACTGAATTCCAACACCACGCTTCATCTTCCTTGAATAGGAGCGGAATGGTCATCACCCATGTAAAGGACAGATCTGTCTTCCATTGGTTCATATGTCTTAAACCAACAACGATCCTTATAAATATGAGTTGTGGCACCGGAATCAATCCACCACGCAATAGCATCATCCTGCACATAAAATGCCTCAGAAATTAGTGAAACAGAATTTTTAATAAATCTGTTCCAACTATGTATTAAAATCTGACCTTGGTTTTGAGAATGGTCCTTAGACCCCTTTCCCGAACCACTTGTGCTTGCGCCTTTCTTGTTGTTTTCAACACGACAATCCTTCTTAAAGTGACCAGATTTGCCACACTTCCAACATGCCAATTTAGGCTTCTTGTTGGAACCAGAACCATTGTCATTGAAACTACGTTTATTTCCTTTATTTTTATTGTTTCCACCATCATCAATCATATTGACCGATGGTCCAGCAACTTCTTTTCCTTTGCCTTTGTCATTCTCTTGCGCCCTTAGAGATTCCTCTATGCGCAAGTGACTACCAAGTTGAACCAAAGACAGATCGTCTTTACCATGTTTCAAAGTGTGTTTGAAATCCTTCCAGGAGGGAGGCAACTTATCAATCACACTTGAAACAGATATTGACTCATCCATCTTCAACCTATGTTGAGTATATTGTCCAAGAATTCTAAGGAGTTCATTGAATTGTTCCATGACAGGTCTTGAATCGACCATCTTGTAATTATTAAAATTACTCACAAGGAACTTCTTACTAGAAGCATCCTCTGCCATGTACTTGGATTCAAGAGAATCCCATAACTCTTTTGCAGATTCCTCATTTTGATAGATGTCAAATAGAGAATCAGACATACCGTTTAAAATGTGTCCTCTGCAGATGTAGTCATCGTTCTCCCACTTTGATCTACTTCTGATTGCTTCCAAGTTGTCATCTTCAAGCAATTCCGGAATAGGGGTAGACAGAACATACACCACTTTTAATGTTGTTAAAAGGAAGTGCATCTTCTTCTGCCAACGCCTGAAGTCTTGTCCTTCAAATTTATCTAGCTTTCCAAACTTTGTCGTCATCTCCTTCAAAGTACTTCCACCAGCCATGAGTATCACCAAATACTTTATTCGTTTGTAGGGGAAATATAGGGTCTTGATCTTGATACCGCGGCCGAATATGTGATTGAATCGTGTATGATCCACTTTCCGAATAAAGTATTTCGACCCTTATTGTCTGGGTTACACGAAATCCTTATTGGGATAAGACAATCACTCAATTTGTTTCTAGGCAAAGAGAATAAATCTAAACTTGAGAATTGTTTATGCTTTCGTTATTGTTGTATCACTCTTGTATGTTATATGTGTTTACAACTGAGATCAATCTCTGTATATATACAGATGGAGAGGTATCAGTAAAAGGGTACAATCAAAAGACATGACTTTAGCCAAGCGATGTGTCTTTTCATTTTGAACTGGTACTGCTCAGAACCGCCGCCGAGTCGAGGACTCGCTCGGCCGAGCATAGATGTCCCAAGTCATTTTGCCCAGATGCACGGCCGTGTCATATAAAGTATTTCGACCCTTATTGCCTGGGTTACACGAAATCCTTATTGGGATAAGACAATCACTCAATTTGTTTCTAGGCAAAGAGAACAAATCTAAACTTGAGAATTGTTTATGCTTTCGTTATTGTTGTATCACTCTTGTATGTTATATGTGTTTACAACTGAGATCAATCTCTGTATATATACAGATGGAGAGGTATCAGTAAAAGGGTACAATCAAAAGACATGACTTTAGCCAAGCGATGTGTCTTTTCATTTTGAATCGGTACTGTTCAGAACCGCTGCCGAGTCAAGGGACTCGCTCGGCCGAGCATAGATGTCCCAAGTCATTTTGCCCAGATGCACGGCCGTGTCATATAAACTTGCATGGTCGTGCCAATCATTCACGCTTCGGCAGCAAGGCGTATGCCTCGGCCGAGCAAGGCCGTCCCGTAAACTTGGACAATCCGCCATGCTCGCTTCTAGAGTCAAGGACTCGCTCGGCCGAGCACATCAGCAAAATGTGCTACCCTTTAACTTTTACTTCTTTATCGAGGTTGACTTCGTTTTAGCTCAAACGAGTGTGTACTCCACACTTTCCCTTACTCGTATCCGAGTCTAATACGAATCACATTGATCTTTTAGTAAATCACCATTACAATAAAATAAGTTGAGTGATACTAAAATCACCAACACTTACTCCACCATCAATATAATATTTCGTACTACTTTTTCTTAATTTTCGTGTTAAAAAATTGGTGAAAAGTATTATAGGGTGGAGAGAATGTTTCATTTGCTTTATTCAGATATAATTGTTAGTAGGTTGCTTGTATTATATTATTTTATTTAAAATGTGATATGTATTTAAAAATTAATTTTTAAAAAATGTGATATTACAAGGGTAAATTTTGTATTTGAGTGTTGAAAAAAAAAAACACTTATTTATTTATAGGAATATATAGGAATATATGACACAATACAAATAAGTTGAAGTTAAAGGGAAAATTGTATTTTACTATACTAAATTCACACGAAGTTGCAATGATGAATTTAAAGTTTCAGTTTTTGCAATTTACTACATTATGTTATAATTTATTATAATTATGGGTAAAAGTAAATGACACTTGACGAAAGCTAATACCCAGTTTGCCCAATTTCGCAAGCGAGAGATCTGGATATTGAACTAAAGGGATGAGAGGTGGACCCAATTTGTTCAGATTTACAATTATTCCCCCATATTTTGTTCAAATAAAGGGTGAGTTTTTATTTATTTTTGTGTGTATACATATTTTATATAATAATTTCTAAAATCTCTATTATTATATTAGTATAAACTTTTTCTTCAGCAAATTAGTATAATTGCCTTTTTGAGAATATATATTTTTTGTTAAAGAAGATGTAAAAAAAATATTATTGAAATTTTTTTATTTTCTCTTTTAAGGTTTCACTATTTTTTTCAAACATATTATATTAATTTTTATTCATATTCTTTTAAAAAATAAAATATATGTGATTATTTTATAAGGATTTATTTATTAGAATTTATTGTTACAACATAATTTCATAAAATTATTAAATTTTAAGAGTTGAATCTTTATATATTAAAGACAGTCACTACATTTTTCGTCTATTTCGTTAGCTCTCATCAAGTGTTATACATGTTTGCCTTGGATTGCAACAAATGATGAACATAATGTACTAACTTGCAAAAAATGAAACTTTAGGTCCCACATTGCAACTTCGTGTAAACTTAGCGACAGTAAATTGCAATTTCCCTCAAGTTAAATGACACTATGAATGAAGAAGCCTGAAATGTTATTTGAAGATGTTTAAAATCCTATACTCCCTCCATCCCATAATAGCTTACTCATTTACTATATACTGTTAAGAACGGAAAATAAAGAATAATATTATTAAAGTAAGAGTTGTGAGTGAATATGAGAGAGAATGAGTGGAGAGAATGATAAATTTGAAAAGTGTTGTGAGTATGGCAAGCAGTGGCGGATCCAGAAAAAAAATTCAGTGTGGGCCAAAAAAATTGTTTTTTCTAATGATGCTATTTTTCCCCAATGTATAAACAATTGATGCTATTTTTATTAATTTATTAATTACTTAGCAAACAATTCTGTTTTTTAAACATTCAAAAAAAGAGATAATATAGTATATTAAAAGGACAAATGACGGAATGCGGAATATAGGAGTCGAACCCAGGACATGAAAGGGAATGGTAAACAATATTCCGCTTGGGCAATCAAATATTAGAGTTGAAATGCATTAACTAAGTCTAGTTATCCATAGTTTCAAAAAAAAATTATTTT
The DNA here is from genome assembly GCA_022495995.1 of Adenophora triphylla var. japonica. Lineage (NCBI taxonomy): Eukaryota > Viridiplantae > Streptophyta > Magnoliopsida > Asterales > Campanulaceae > Adenophora > Adenophora triphylla. The sequence goes on along the minus strand of JAFEMH010000881.1, from coordinate 574,911 downwards.
ATTTTTTTGGAAATTTGAGTGTGGGCCATAGCCCACTTTGGCCCCAAGGTGGATCCGCCCCTGATGGCAAGTGGGTCCCATAAATAAAGAAGTATTAAAAAGTTTTCTTTTAAGGAAAGTGTGACTTTAAAGTTTAAAGTGGAACGCCCAAAATAGCAAAATGGATAAGATAATATGGGATGGAGGGAGTATACTTTTTTAAATCTGTGTTTTGACTTTAGAGAGAGAGAAAGAGAAAAAAAAAAAAAGAAAAGAGGATTGAAATACAACATGAGCTTATTTGGATAATAGTACACTTAACCTAACCTAACCAAACCAAAAATGGAGCTAACTGCTACCTATAAGTTCCTCTTGGACTTAACAGGATATATCTTTTCCAAAAAGTCCAGCAATTCCTTTTATTGGATCCTCTTGCTTCACAATTGACTCCCCTACCAATACCTACAACAGCATATATCCAGTTCAATCTTAAGATATTCCCAAGCACCACTCGAAAAATATAAAAGATAATTGACTATCGAAATTTCAGTCAACTGAACAAACAAATTAGTAAAGCCTTACCGCTTTCACACCAGCGTCTTGTACATAAGCAATATCAGCGGGAGTAAACAGTCCAGACTCCCCAACCACCTGACATATTCAAAGGGGAAAGGGACGGTTAAAAATTCATCTGTCTTTTATTTTTCGAGTAAAAAAGGAAAAGCCATCTCTACTTCCATAATTAAAAAAAAAATGACAACATCAGACGGCAGTTTCCTTCTGTTACTTACAATAATGTCTTTTTGTCGAATCCTTTCCCCACGTTCTCCTTCAAGTAGCTTCTTTGTGTTACTAATGTCAACCTCAAATGTTTCTGTAGACCAGCAAAATGAAGAAGTTTGAATGCAAAGCTAATAGACTGAATGGTACTTGGTTTTCTTTTCTAATATTTATGAAGGTAGCATTCTTGCTATTTCCATTTACAAGCATAGCTAGTGTCAAACTCACCACCTCTATAGTTAGATGCTAAATCATACTCCCTCCATCCCTGAATAAATGTCCATATTCCAAAAAAAAATCTAAAGGATTTGGAGAAGTAACTAAACCCCACCCCCCCCCCTCCCTCATCAAATATCATTATATTTTAATTCACATTTGTAGTCATGGTGTCATATGGTGAGATCATCAAGGGTGTTTATGTATCATGATACATGGTAGTTCATGAGAACTTTAAAAGGCTAAAATAGATCAAGCGAGCTATATATAATCATGGTACCATGAAAATGTGACCTATGTGGAGGGATCCCTGTTAATGGTTTCAGCATAATTGGAGGTTACCAAATAATACAACCTTCAGGTATCAGATGCTAGTAAAAAACACGTTCAGCAAAAGGTTTTTCCAGAATACAAATATTAATCAAGTTGAGATAATAAAAGGCAATAATCATGCATGAATTTATTTTTGCTATCACTTAAAAAATATTTGAAATGACAATAGGGCTACACAAAGGGAGAGTCTTCCGACTTCCTAAATTCTCCTCTTCCATGAGACTCAATCCTACGGTCACAGGCATTGATGTACAAGGTTGAAAATTATCTACTAAGCAAACATTAGTCTCACAATCCATGCAAGAAGTAAATAACACTGAGGTATGAGAAATACCAAGGCTACGATTGTTGATCCCAATGAGGTTGATTCCATCAATTGCAAGAACACGGTCCATTTCCCTCTCGTCATGTACCTTGAGATAAAAGAACAAAACAAAAAGCCCATCAAATAATTATACTCCAGTTCATGAGATTTCTGCACTTGTTACAACTCAAATAGCTTTACTTCCCAGTAAACATGTACTCCCTCCATCCCTAAATGAATGCCCAAATTTCACTTTGAGGGACCTTCGCAAAAAATGTTAAACTTAAGCACAAGTGTGTATTAGAACTTGTTGTATAACGAGGGAATTTGTAACTTCTCCAAAATTGGACATTCATTTTGGGACAAAACTTTTGGAAATTTGGACATTCATTTAGGGACGGAGGGAATATAATTTACATGGAACAGGGAATCCAGTAGTGATGATAAACTATCCTATGCGACAATGGATCCTAAAATAAAGGCCACCTTCATGAGTGCAAGTATTAAGAACCTTCGAAGAAGAACAAAAATAAAATAATTATATATATATACACACACACACACATAATATGTACTTCATCCACCCCATTGATATGAGCACAAAAATTAGAGTCCACGTGAATTAAAAAGAAATATTATAAAAGTAGGTGTTGTTGGTGGGTAGGATAGAGAAAGTGAGGTAGGAAATAGTAATTGGATAGTTGTTGTGAGCATGACAAGTGAGTCCCATTAATAAAAAAAAAGTATTATAAAATTTCCATTTTGGGAAAGTGGGACTTATCAATGGTTAGCTTAAAAGGGAAGTTTGTGCACATATCAATGGGACAGGGGGGTATATATAATTGTGACTCGAACATAACTTCCAACGACAAGCCAGGACATTTTGTTAAAAAACAGAAACTTGATTGTAACACCAAAAACGCCTAATAATGTGTATGTATAAAGAAAAATTAGAGATTCTACACTCAAGACAAATGCGGGAATCCACATTCAAACTTTCACCTAAAGGACAAAAATACGAAATCCATTTACACAAGGAATGTGATGCAGAGATGTGCTTAAAGATAAGAGCATCCAACCTCAACAAGTGTAGTCAGTCCGAGTAACCTGCAGGTCTTGGTCATATACTTGAGGTCAGCATCCGGTAAAACAGCGGCAATCAATAGAACCGCATCAGCACCCATGATTCGAGCATAGTAGATTTGCCATTCATCAATAATGAACTCTTTGCATAATAATGGGCACTGCATCGTCAAGTAAATTCAGAACTATATGTAAAGAAACTTTTAATATGGACCCGTGCAAAAATGGTTTGAGCTATAGTAAAACACACCTTTACTCCAGACTTGCGTATAAGCTCTAGATTCTCAAAGCTCCCCTTAATTGGCAAACCGAGTAAAAAGTTGTTAGGCAGGGATGACCACAAATTAAATAAAACCTGGAATCATAATGTCATTAGGTAACTGAAAATCTAAAGTTTCAACCTGAAAATACTTCTGATCAGTCAAAACGCTGAGGCATGCTGCTCCACCTTTTTCGTATGCTTTTGCAATTTCAACCTATCACAAGAAGCAATGGGGTTAATGACCAAACCAGAACTAGAAGGAACACTACTGATATGATATACCAAACACCATGTTCAGGTTCCAGAGTGCAACTGTATTCCTGTTCAAGTACTCTGCTAGTTTTACTAGAAGGGCCAACTAGAAGGAATTACTAGTTTGTGTAGAAGGATTAAAATGGTAGATAGATCATTCAGCAAATTTATTTGGTGTCCACCAACAAATATGCTTGTATAAAGAAAAAATATGCCTAGTTAGATGTGTACTCAATTGAAGTTCAAGAGTGTAAATTACGGTAACCTTCCCCTATGAAGAGATTGTGAAAATAAGAGGAAGAATACAAGTCACTTGATATCATGCTTAAAATGGAAGCATGATTGTTTTGTTTAATTAAAGCATATATCATGAGTGTTGTCTTTTTCCTATCAGCAATAATTAATTGACAGATGAACTGTGGTGATTTGATTTCATTCAACCTCCTATTAATAAAATGAAATTTGAGAAAAAATCAAACATAAACTCAAACTGCAAACTTACAGGATCAAAGTTTTCTCTTAGAACTCCTCTACTTGGAGAAGCTTTTTTCACTTCAGCAATTAGACCTGGGAAGCCAGTTCGTTGATATGATGCCTTCAGAGCGCCGATAAAATCTCTTGTAGGAGGAACATCCGAAAGAGTTTTCTTTAGTAAATCCATATGTTTTCTCTCTTTCAACTGAAAGAAGATGATTTTGTAAGTGCTTAGGGGAATTCATCAGCAGTATAAATGGAATGGAAGATGAAGAAAAAAAACATTTTCCATACAGAAAGCAAGGAGAAATTACCTGAGCGACTTCTATATCCTTGTTCCATACAATTTCCTCTAGTATGTTACGAGGAGTATTGCCTTCATTCTCTAAACGATCGAATGGACCAACATGGTGCTTAGGAGGTCCTGTCACAGGTCTTCTTCTTATCCTTATGCCATCGCAGCCCTCAACATTGTGTGCCTCACTTTCAGACACATCCGATGGAGAAACCTCATCCAACTCCGACTACCAACACCAATAAATTTTGTCTTAGTTTATTATCGTCAATATTCAAACAATATTCGACCAACTTATGACCAGCATAATCTAACGACTAAACTCCAACTGAAACTAATACTCCCTCCGTCGCACGTGAGTGGAGACTTATTTCCTTTTTTCGTCCGTCCCACGTGAGTGGATACTGCCTAAAATGGCAAAGTTTTTACACTATTCCTTGCACTCATTCTCTCTCCTACTTTACTTTTATACTCACAACACCAATCAACTTACTTGTATTCCTCTCACTCATTCTCTCTCCTATTTAATTTTTCATACTCACAAACACCTCCTCCACCTATTTCTCTCTCCTACTTTTCCTTAATTATTGTACCACAATTTTTGGTCTCCACTCACGTGGGACGGAGGGAGTATGTCTCAAGAATACTTAGCATTTTGCACACCTAAAAGGTACAATTATCAAACATAGGTCATACAAAAATCAACTCGGTACTGGTTTAAGCAAATGAAATTTCAAACATCAACAAGCTATCAAATTAGATTACAACCAATTACATTAACAAATAATCAACTTCCAGTGAACAATTCATGTTAGATACCCCTCTCAATATCGAAAGGGCAATAATTTACCAATGGACTAACTAGCACAGTTGGTGCTCGTTTAAACACAGACCAATGGTCATTCGATCTCATGTTACTTTAATATAAATCACATATCACGAACAGATCAAATAGCATAGATTAGAACCGCAATCATTAGGTACTGAACTGGCATTCAGATGGGTTAAAGGCTTAAAGCACATAAACAAGATTGTGAAGCTAAGCAGAGAGAAACAATTAATTACACACCTGTTGAACTCGAATGCAGGAAAAAGATGATTTACTGCCCGCGAGGTCGTTCATTAGAGTTCTCGGAATACGAATTGATCGCCGGAATGTGACTGCGGAATGATGACGGCAATTTTGACGGAGAGACGACGATGTAACCGCCTGAAATGAAACCCTTGGTGATATCAAACCCTCCATTCTTTATTTATTTCAATTGGGATTCTTATTGGAAAGAATCGGTTGACTGGGACCGGGAAAAAAGTTGGTTGGTCTCGTCGGGAGAGTGACAGCGCCGACGACTCTCAGGGTCAGCTTCCGAGTTTTTAACTAATAGAAAAGAGAGTGAGGGTTGGGAAAAGGAGAGAAAAGAAAGGGGAAGTTAATTTAAATTTTTACACTTTTTCGAGATAGGAAAGAAATGAAAGTAAAATTAAAATTTTCTCTTTTCATACTTTTGAGTTTTAGAATGAAATGTAAGGAAATAAAAAGAAAATTACTTCTATATATCCTCATTTATAAAAAAATCCCATTAAACAATAAACATAGCTGTCATAAGGAAGAAAAAAAAAACTCACCGGGCGTTTCACTTTCAAACCTATATCAGTTCATAGATTGTGAAGCAAATAACAGCCCCACCCCTCCAACTCAAAAACGACTCCACATTTCAACTGCACAAACACACACATGACATTATACATAAATACATAAATAATTTAAATAATACTACTCCCTCCGCTCTAAAATGAGTGTACATTTTTTTTAATTGGGACATGGGGGGTAAAAATTATCAGCTCACTCACCCGGTTTCAAGTTGAAAAGGAAGGGGTCTTGCAAAACCTTGAAGTGACAAATATTTGCAGCTGCTCAACTTTATGCCAAATTCATTGTCTGTGTTTTTTTTTCTTATACCTTGGTTACTTTTTCTTTTTCCAATTATGGGCGGAAATGAATGCTGCTGTTGCCTACATCACATTCTGATACTTCTGTTGTTGAGAAGGTAATGCTAACAAGGAGGTCCAAACTTCCTCGTGTGATGATGGTTCTATCGGTACAAAATTCTGTGGGAATTCTATGTGAACGCAGCAGACCTATTTGCAGCAAACATTATTTAGCATAAGAATTTACAGAATATGCTCATATCCAAAATCAGAAAAATCCAAATGATTGATTCAGTACATCAAGTGTTAAAAATTTGAGAACCCGAATGGATACCCCAAATCTCAATCCGTTCAAAACATAAAGTGTAATCAGTAATCACCTTCCATCTGCCAAATCAAGGCAGGGAAGATGGCTCTCTCGGAATCTTAGATGCACGAATTACTTTCATTTTGAAAAGAAAGAACAAAACTAAAGAAATGCACGAAAAAATTAAGTACTAAAATCTCCCAGTACAATGCGAATCAAATATAGGCATGCCAAGGTGCATGATATCATTATTAAGTATAATAAACCACTGCAACTAAACCTCACCGCTTGTTCCTGTTTGTGTTACTGGCAGAGCTGCTCAACAGCAGTAACAATCTGGGGAGGTTGAACCACAGTCCATTCCTCCATCTCTGCCTCTTCGAGTGACAGTACATACTCTTCATCAGGAATCCTATCCTTCAGATTGTACAGGAGCACATGCTCAAATAGAACTACTAATTGCATTTTATCAAATACGCAATCAAATACGAGATTCCAGCAAATGACAGCAAAAATTGCTCTGCCATGACAAGAGGATCAACATTTTCTTTAATAATCAACAAAACTAAGAGTACCCACAAGCTGAAACAAAACTAAGCTCAATTCAAACATAACTAGGCTCAATTCAGATTGCCCACCGGCAGAAACAAAACTAAGCTCAGTTCAAACATATCATTTTACATAAACAAGTAGAGTCTCAAGTCAAAATAAAGTTTCCAGATATTTCCTTCCAATTCATGCCAAATACATAACCAAACGAAAAGTCAGCATACAATAAATCCCAAAATGTTTAACTTCTAATAAACTAGCTTCTCCAAATACGCGAGTCTTCCCTCTTTTGGATAGGCAAACAACTTTTTTGCCTTTTCCGGATTGTCAGTTAAAAACTCAAATGCATGATCAAAGAATTCCCCTTCTACACCCATCTCCTTCAATTCTTCTGTAATTTCTTCGAAAGAAATCACTCTGGGACGAAATTTTCCAAGTGATGCACTTGATTCCAAAATGGCCTCGGTGCTTTTTTCAATTGCACTACAAATTTTATCAAATGAAATTTCCATTACCTCTTCCATAGTTTCGGGTTTCTTCCTTTTTCCTTTCGATGATGTAGGGACACTCTGAGATGGTACTTGAGTTGTTTGTGTGTTGGGTAGAATCTCGACATCGTCACCATCTACTAAGTCCATAGAAAAAATTTCCAAATTATATTCATTGTGAGAGATTTGATTGTCGATGTCATCAATCGTTTCCATGTTGTCGTCACAAACAGAGTTGGCTTTTGCCCATCGACGCTTCTTTTCTTTGGCCGTTTCAGCTCCTTCGCCAGTTGCCCTATCTTTGGCAAACAACTCTTCAAGCTCATCATACTTATATATTTTTTTTTTCTTCCATTTAGCCGCTTCTGGCTTAGACTGTCACAATCAAAAAACAAAAATATTTTAGTCTAAATTACACTTTGACATAATAATATATATATATATATAAGAAGTTGTGAAGCATACCTGAATGAGAATGTCCCAAACTTCGGGCTCAGCTTCCCACAATTTAGTTTCATTATTCCAAGCAAATCCACTGTTACTAGCGGATCTAAATACATCATAGCACTTGCTAACATTTTGTTTGATGGTTTTCAAACGATTTTTTAACTTGTCTTTAGTAATAGGCATTGATGGAAACTGTTCAGTCATTTCCTTTATCATTACATTATACGCACTACTTGTGAAAACACCATCTTGGTGATTTCCTTCACGATGTTGAAATAACATGGAATCAATGAATACACTATCCATTTTAGGAGTCCAAAATAGCATTTCCCTTTTTCCTTTGGATTCTTTCGAAGGAAAAACTCCTGTTGCCGTCTACATAAAAACAATATATAAGGAACATGAAAACAATATAAATACATTAATAAATCAACTACAAGTTAAAGAAATACTAAACTTTATTAGACAAATCACAATTATTTCACAAAATTCAACTCCAACTTATAAAGAAATACTAAGTTTCATTAGATAAATCATAATCATTCCACATTTCATACGCATTTCATACGCTATGCTATTCCTTATATAATTTCCTAGTACAGCATCATGATTGTTATTCAAAGGCTCCACAAATTCTTCGCTTTCATGTGTAGTTTGATTTAAGATTTCATCATCTACTTCGAGAATAAGACTTTCGTCGGGATCTTCATCCATTAGTAAATTATGAATAATGCAGCATGCTAGAAAAATATCTGATTGCACATCAGCCGAATAAAAAGGTTCAGCTGTACTTCTTATGATAGCAAATCTTTTCTTCAGCACACTGAATGCCCTTTCAATTGCATTACGCAATAATGAATGTCGAAGATTGAATAATTCATGAGAATTTTGAGGTGATCGATTGGAATATTCTTTTAAGTGATAGCCTACGCCTCTATATGGTGTAATCAGTCCACTTCTATGCATGAAGCTCGCATCAAGAACATAAAATTTCCCTATAAATAACGATAGCTTGTTACTATAATATTTTTTAAAAAATATACTATGTAAAAATTGAGAAACATTTATTACCATTTGGGATGTGCAGTTTATCTTCTCTTATAAGTGCATTCTTTATTATCCTTGAGTCTGACGCAGTGCCCTCCCAACCAGGTAATACATATGTAAACTTTAGATCAAACGTACAAGCAGCTAGCACATTCATTGTCGAAAAGGTTTTTCTCCCTCGATATCTTGGTGCATCAGTAGGAGACACCTTTACACGAATATGTATCCCATCAATAGCCCCTACACAATTCTGATACAAATACTTCGTATTTTAACATATTTTATCATATAAGTTAAGTTTAAAAAATTATTATTGATCAAACCAAAAGTACCTTAAAATATGGATAAAATCTTGTGTTATTCAATATCTCTAGAGGCACTTCTTTTCCAGTAGGTTGGCGGATAAACTTATCTTCCAACTCTATTACGGCCCGAAGAACAGTGTGAAAATGTTTACTCAAAGTACTACGACCTCGACGAAACAAGAATGCCATTGGTCGTTTGCCTCACATCATGCGCCAAGGTGTAAAGAAACTTAGCTACTTGTTCTTCTATCGAAACTCGTTGAGTTGGTAAAAGATCACCGTCATTTTTAAGTATATCACACAACTTTATAAAAGCATGTGGTCTCATACAAATCAAATGACGACACTGCTCAGGATCTTCGAATAGTTTTTCATTAACTCATCTCTTACCATATCCCTTCTTAAACGCACTTCTTTCGGTTGGAAGATTTACTTGAGTTGGAAGATTTATTTGTCGAGATTTTCGATAAGCAAGATAGTACATTATATGACATATAAAATGAGCTATCATTATTTGTTGATTTAATATGAGTAAATGCAATCTTCTTAGTACCTCATCCTCCTCGTCCATCCAAGAATCAACACCCTTTAAATTTATAAGACAAAATTAACATTTTCAATTAATCATAAACTATAATTATAGTAGAAAAGAGAGAGAGAGAGAGAGAGAGAGAGAGAGAAGGCACACATAAACTTGTGCAAGACAATAATAAACACTATAGGGACTGCTGGAAAACAGCAAACAGCCAAATACAATGAAACGATGAGTCTTATTTTATAGTAGTTAATTCCACATTACCAATTAAGCATATAAAAACATATGATCTAATTAGTGCTTAATGCTGGCACTACCAGGCTACCAGCACAACTATCATCAAGTACATACCATGCCGTAAGTTTATTTATAGTTTTATGACTTTATATACACTCAAACCAAATGTTCAAAGAGTGCTTAGGAATAGATCACCACACCAAAATTGCTGCCAGAAATCTCTTTTATAAAACTCCGACAAACATTTCTTGTTCAGATCAGGAACCATCTCAGCAGTAGAGATATTAACCATTTGGGAAAAATTTATGGGGATTGTTGGATTTATAATTGTGCGCATTCATATTGATTAAAGGACAAAGATTACAAACATCTTATATCGACTTGAAATATAAATGCTTTGCTGGTGCAGTATCATTATAGTTATAGTGGCTGTGGACTTGGGTCAGATGGGACGGACAAGCTTGTTCAATAGGTTCAAGAAATGCAGCACAGTAAATCATCAAAAGATAAGGGTGGCGAAAAGATCACTGGTGGTGGATCTGGTGGAACTATTTGCGTCATTGGTAGGAACTGTCTCCAAAGCAGTGAACAAATCCTTCAGGTAAACTCTTTTTTTTTTTTAACAAGCTTTTTTTTCTTTTACTGATGAGTTATAATGGCCACCTATTTAGACATTTTAACAAACACCTAAGCTGCAGCTTCCAAGAGCTCAAAGGTAAACAGCTGTTAGACATTATTACCTACCCAAATCAATTAATCTCACTAGAATTCAAATATTTACATGAATTACAACACAACACAACTGTAATCTGATGCGATCATGAAAAATGGATTGGGCCCAATCACTAGGGTTAGGCCCAATAGCTAGGCATGGGCCGGGCCCACATGGTCCAAACCAGGCAAATGGTGCTGTGACATTGGTGCGGCATTGGAAGTCGAGACGGCATAGGTCGATTAGGCGACAAAGGTAAGATGTTGCGTGGGAGTATGACCGATTAAGAAGTAGGGTTATGCGAGAAACGTGGTATGATGTCGATAAGGCATTGCGATTAGGTACCGGCGGGGGAGCCCGCCCCCTGTGGGGTGCCTGGTTTAGGGCGACATGTAGAATGTCGCCCATTTCCCCTTGGTTGTCGCCCTTTTCCCCTTGGTTGTCGCCTTCGCGACACGGGTGGTTGGGCGTTTCCTAGGCCATGCTTCGGTTGGCACCTGTATGCTTAACCCTAGCCGCCTATGATGGATGATTGATGTGACAAGGTGAACAGTGAAATCCCACTAACTTGGAGTTAGTTGAGGACCATATATGGATGATTGACAAGTGTCCCCCGTGTGAAAGGCCCATGGGGGCTTGAGAGTATAAAAGGATGAATAGTGTTCATTTGCATGGTATGTCCTCTCTCTCTACCCTCTAAGCTCTCTCTCTCTCTAGGGTTTCCATTATTATTATCATTTACGTGACCTATTAACCTTACTCTCACGCCGGAGGGGTTTCGCCGGAGCCACCCCCGGCCTAGTTTACGTGTGTGCGTGTGTGTAGGCGACCAGACGAGGAAGGAAGCAGCCGGAGTATCCCCTTTTCTTCAGTTCCTGTGCAACTGTCAATTTTGGATGGTATCATCAGTAATATACACCAATTTGTTCCCAAAAGAACAATTATTGTGGCTGGAATCCGCATAGAGAGAGAGGGAGAAGAATCGACAAAATCGAATTCAGGGTACCCATCATAGCAAGTATTCAGATTTTGCTTCAAAATTGAAGGAATGAATTAATAATGGCGGTGGAGGGAGAAGAATGCGTGAATTGAAGGCAGAAAATAGACGTGAATTGAAGGCAGAAAATAGACGACATACCTCTTCCATGAGCTTGACTGGTTGACGACAATGGAGTCTTGATCTAGGGCACTGTTGTTGTGAGGCGGAGAAAGACGAATGAATGAGAGAAGAGGGACAGGTTTTGATAGTTGAATATGATCAGACTACTGCGAGGGTAATAACGTAATTAAAAAAAATATGTGAGGCTAAAAGTGGGATAAAAATAAAAATTGTTAAGTTTTCATCTTCTTTCCTTCAATTTTTTCTCAATTTTGAGAGGAAAAATTTGAGAAGAAAATCCTAGAAATTTTCGTTCTCTTTCTTTCCATTTCCTCTCTAAAAAAATCTCAGAAGCACGCTAACGAAGAAAATTTATAAAAATTTCTTTTCCTTTCTCTCCATTTTTAAGCCGGCCCTCAGGGTTTTTATTGAAAATCAGTTGACATGCTTCAGGTATGTAAAATATTTTTAGTAAGTTCTAAAATTAGAAATTAGGTTTCAAAAAAAAATAAAACTTATCCTAATAATTCCTCCGTCACATAATAATAATGCCACTACCACTACCATAATAATAATAATAATAATACCACTACCACTACCACCACTACTACTACCATACTACTACCACTACTACCACTACCACTACCACTACTACTACTACTACTACCACTACTACTACTATCACTACTACTACCACCACTACTACCACCGCCACTACCACGACCACCACCACTACTACCACCGCTACTACTGCTATTGCTGCTGCTGTTGCTTGCCGCTGCTGTTGCAGCAGCAGTGACAAATGACAATTCCCAAAAGAAAGTCGTTCAAACTCCTTCCCGGCCTCACTGGTTCGGGCCTCCTCTCTCAGCGTGGTCTAAAACAGTAAAAGGGAGAAGGGTGAGAATAAATCTCAGTAAGCTATTATGATGCAACAAGATGCCATATAAGATGCAACACATAACATGTTTACACATAACACCTTGTTTAAAACTATAAACACATTACGTTACCTCAATTACCTTTCCCGTATGAACAATATGTCGTACAACATGGGAGTATTAACTCCTCTCTTTAATGAATTGTTTACACATATTCACCATCTTATAAGACTCATTTTTCAAAAAATCATATAAGATTACTCGCTATCTGTAAATGCTTTTGGCAAAGAACATAAGCTATCACCCCATTGTGCCAATGTAAGGGACCACAGTAGACATGTCCAAATAGAACTGGAACTGCAGGAACTGGGCGGGGTAGAACCGGAGCCGGCGAGAACCGAACCGTCGGAACCGGGAACCGAACGTAACCGAGAATCGGATTGAAACGGTTCTAATACGAATCCACGACAGAACCGAAGAACCGGCGGTTCCGAACCGGGAACCGAGAACCGGAACCGAAACCAGGAACCGAACCGGAACTCCAGACAGGAACCGAATTTATTCCCACTCCCAAGTCCCAAGTCCCAAGTCCCAAAGTCTTCCCGCGGCCGCCGTCCTCCCGTCACCCCAAAGTCACATTTTCCAAATTATGTCTAAAGCAAATTCAAAGGCCGACACACACACATTGATTCTGAAGGAAGGCCACACACGCCAAAGGCCAAAATTCAAATGGCTGATTTCTTTTCTACCTTTATTCAAAATTTCAAATGGCAAATTTAAGGTCGACCCCGTCCTCCTCCTGTCTTCACCCACTCACCGCCAATATGTCCGTTAAATATTAAATAGGTAGTTAGTAATGGCCGATTTCTACCTTGTTTCTCAACTTTAAATATCGGTCTCTTCCTTTCATTATTTTTCACACAAGCTTTCAAACTCTTTCTTACTTAACTCTCTCTAATTTTTTTCACACAAGCTTTCAAACTCTCTCTTACTTAACTCTCTCTATTTTTTAATTATGTCTTCTTTATTTAGAAGAAAGAGCAAATCAACTTCATCTCGCCAACCACCACTCACCACCACCACCACCAATGCAAGATGATGATGTTTACATTCCCCAATTTGAGGCGGGCTTTGGTGGTGAAAATATGGGAGAACATGAAGAAGATGAAGAAGTGTTGGCATCCAAATGAACAACAACAACAACAAATTGAAGAAGAAAGTGACGCGCATAATGTTACACAACCCGCGGTGGCCACGAGAGGAGGTCGAGGTCGGCGCCCACGCGCCTCGATCCGAATTGTGGATGCGTCACCTTAGCAAAGTACAAAATAAAGAGGGTCAATGGGTGGCGGAATGCAACTATTGCAAACATCAAATGGGGTGGAAACAAGGCCAAGGGTACGGAAATTATAATAAGCATTTAAGAAACAAGCATCCTACCGAGATGGGAGTAACAACGGATCAAAGTCAACTTCAAGGATTCACGACTTCGTCCGCAAAGGTACATCTTCTTCTCAATCTCTATTTCAATATACTGAGGCTTCTCATAGAAAAATATGGCAAAATTTGTTTTGCGTAAAGGGTCTTCCTTTGGTTTTGCGGATGACTATTACGAAGATTTTGCAAAAATGAGTCTTAACCCCGCATTGCTAGAAGAGTACCACGTAGTACACTTACACGTGATGTTCGGAAATTGGTCGGGGAATATAAATATAATTTTGTTCAAATGTTTTCCGACTTAAAATCTAAAGTTTCAATTTGTTGTGATATATGGAGTGATAAAAGGATCGAACATTTTTATATGGGTGTTACTTGTCATTGGATTGACCCATCTTGGACACTTCAAAAAAGATTACTTGCATTACGAGATTTTGACGTAGAGCATAATGCGCATAATATCGCATTTCAATTACATACCATTTTACAAGAATACAATTTAGGGAAAAAAGTTTTTTCTATTGGTTTTGATAATGCTAGTGCTAATACCGCTAGTATTGAACAATTAAAAGAATTTTGTCAACCAATATTGGGTGGTAGTTTTTTTCATGTTCGATGCATTTGTCATATTTTAAACTTATGTGTCCAAGATGGTTTAGATACTTTGAAAAGTTCCATTGCACCCATTAAAGCGGGGATTCGTTTTTTATATAAAAAGAAATCAATTGAAAGACGATGGATATTATATTGTCAAACAAATAATATCCGTCCCAAAAAATTTACAAATGATGTTCCAACTAGGTGGAATTCCACTTATAAACTACTAGCCGATTCTTATCCATATAAAGAACATATTGCAATGTTTTTAGCATCCGTTAACTATGGGGAACAATTATTTGCTTCACATTGGGTTTCTTGTGAGGGCCTAATTGGTATATTGAAAGTTTTCAAGGAAGCCACCGAGAAGTTGTCCGGTACGTATTATCCAACTTGTGATTTAGTTTTGGATCATTGTGTTTTAATTTCTCAAAGTTTAAGTCGATTTCAAAATGACGAAAATATTGGTGCTTTGTTCGTACGTATGAAAGAAAAATGGTTAAAATATTTTTATGAGTTTCCTATGATTTTTTTAATTGCAAAATTATTGGATCCTAGAGTTAGAGAGGATGGTCTAGAATCATTGCTTCATTTTTACTACTCTAACTTTTTTCATGAAAACGATCCCAATTATCCAAATGTTTATCAAATCATTCAAAATGCAAAAAAAATCATTTTTAGATGTTTATAAAGAGTTCGGTGTACTTTATGGTGATCAAGCTACGGTTGAACCGGCCATTCAAGTCAACCCCAATATGGATTACATGACTAGTTTCTACATAAATAGAAAACGGTCTCGAGGAGGGAGCTCTTCACAAACCTCTTTTACCGAATTTGATACTTATTTAACGACGTCATTTGAGTATGAAGAAAATCCAAGTGACTTTGATATTTTACGTTGGTGGTCGAGAAGAGGAACTCAATTTCGTATTATTTCTATGATTGCAAAAGAGGTATTAGCGGCGCCCGCATCAACGGTTGCCGTCGAGAGTGCTTTTAGCATTAGTGGAAATATTTTGGATGAGCATCGCACAAATTTGACTTGTGAAAATTTGGAAAATCAAACTTTGTTGAATGATTGGGTGAAAGCGGATAGAAGAGAACAAGAACTCAATGTTATATCCGATGAAGAATTTTTCGACGATTCAACGGGAAGCGATTGATCAAGGTAAGTTAAATGTAATATTTAGCATTTATTTAGTATTTGTACTTGTAGTGTATTGTTGTTTTATTTAAATTAGACTAGAATTTAGATAAATGTTGTAATATAGATTATAGAGGTATAGGCTCCTTTTGTCTACCCTTGAATTATAAAAGGGAAAGACTTGGTTGTCCCCCTCATTGTAATATTTTCAATTATATTAATAAAATTATAAAGGGTACCGCTTTTTTTTTCTAAAAATATTGTTAGAATTTCCTTCATCCAAGGGTCCTATCTCGGACGTAAATATGAATTCTATTTTTTTAATGAGTTCACTAATATTTAATACTTAATGATTGACGAGAAGAAAAAACAAATGATTTATAAATGTAGATACATTTTTAATCTAATGTTGCGCCAATATTAAAATGAATCTAGGATGAAGAAAAACAAATGATTTGTTGCATTTGAGCCAAGAAGATTACGGGTGGCCGTTGTCGTACGAGTTTGGTCTTAAATAAACTCCTACTTGATGAATTGATTTTTATAAAAAAAAAAAAAAAAAAAAAAGAGTTAGACGGTTCTGAACCGTGGAACCGCTGGAACCGAACCTAACCGCGAAGCAACAGAACCGGGAACCGGATTAATATGGTTCGAATACGGTTCCGGCTATTTGGGAACCGGGAACCGGCGGTTCCGAAACCGGGAACCGGAACCGTATTCGAATGGACATGTCTGGTCACAAGTATAATATGATTCGGTCAATTCATAGAGCTTAATCCATAATTGATCGAATACCATTATACCCCTATCAGCTGATACACACATTCAAGCACATAAATCAATACTTGAAAATAAATTCACCATCGGGATATCAATCATTCAACATGGTAATATTAATCATGTTTAAACCAACACAATAGTGCAACTTATGTCTCAATACACTATTGAACAAACATACCATGACTATGTAACCATGCATTGGCACAATATATCACAAATAAGCCTTACATATTCACATACAACATTGCTTAACTTCAATAAAAGGTTTAAGGTTGTTTAACCAAGTTTTACCAACTTTGGTTAAGTTTCCATATTGTTTTTCAACCATTTTCAAGACAAGATTACATAACCTTCCTAATACCATTTAGACAAGTTAAGACATCGTTTGATAGTTCACATCTTGTACTTTGATTATAGTGTTCAATTGGTTCAAAGATGTTTTAGGTAGTTAGAAATAGTTTCTTTAAAAAGTCAGTTCAACAGAGAGGAAACAGGGCAGGGCACGACTCGTGCCCTACAGCACGAGTTCCATTCAAAGCAGTATGAGTGCAATAATTTGCACGACTCGTTATCACGACTGGAGGAAGGGATTGACTCGTGCCCTCAAGCACGAGTCGTGCTACTCAAATCAGCACGAGTACAAAATTTATCACGGCTCGTTATCACGACTGACAATGAAGGGAACGACTCGTGCCCACAAGCACGAGTCGTGCCCTCAGCAGAAACTTGTATCTGATGTTTGAAACATCAGCAAGGCTTGGAAAACTTTTATATTACTTACTCTTTCACTTCCAAACCTTCATATTAACTTACCCTTTCACTTCAAACAATACCAACATACTCAACCTTCAATATAACACATCCAAATCCACTTCAATCCATTCCAACTCAAAGAAAATGTTCAAAAACCACATGCAACATTTATAATTCATAAATTTCAAC